>JAZDUH010000152.1:28992500-29032500 GCA_036419115.1 Scarus forsteni
ACTGACTTTGATACTTCTCATGGTGTGAACAAGAAGGAAACAACCTGATTTGTAAACTCCTGCCAAAATGTGAAACCCAGTGGAGGCTTGCAAGTTGATCACATACAAGTCTTTCCAACTATCAAGTCGTAACACCATAGACTGAAAATATTGTACTTGGGATGACAGATTTAGAGGGAAAGTGTGCATTTGCAGACAGTTCGACAGACCTGGATGTAGTTGCCTTGGAAGCCTACTTTGGCTTGCTCATTTGCAGGAGTTAACAAATCAAAAGCAAGCCTTTAAAATGCTGAGACTGATAGGGCAATACTTCAAGCCACCATGTCTCTGAAGATATTCCAAGTTTTGGAATAACAAAAGAGGGGGGTGAATAAGACTAACAGTGACTAACCACAAAAAAAAGAAGATAAAAAATAAGTAACTAAATATGTTTATGAGAGGAAAGGTGGGGTCACCAATATCAATATGGTTCATTCTGTGAGAAACATGAAAGTGCAACCCAACTTCTAAAAGATTTAGATGAAAGATTTTCATTAACTGTAAAACTGAAAATTTGACCTGATGGTGTCGCTTCAGGAAAGGTCAACTCACTGATAGGTTTAATGGTTAAAGCTGTGGTCTACGATTTGAAACCGCAGCCTGCCCCCCCTTCCCTCACCTCTCCCCTCCGTGTTCCAAGATCCCGCCCCCAGCTCGTGTCGCCTCGCCTCTTAACAACAAGCCCCTCGGACAGAGCTACGAGCGACTAGCATAATTTTATCAGCAGTAAACTCAATCAAAAACAGTTCAGCTCAACTGAAAGTATCAAACACGACAGACATCCCCCTTGTAACACACAGCAGTAGCCATTTCAACTGGACCGGCGGCAATGCGGGTCTGGCGCTGCCAGAGCGGAGCCGATTGTGGGGGAGGATTTATCTTTCTCGGCCTGTCCTTCCCAGCTCAGCTTACAATGCTAACGTGTAGCGGCTAACAGGCTAACCTGCTCCGCTACAAGTCATTAGCCAGGACAGGCACAGATTAACCAGAGTTATTCAGCAGACATCTCCCACTGTAGTAAACAAAGCCATTACCTGATCAACCAGGGGCGAAACGGCCGATGCTGAAGGTCTGACGGCCGACTGAGGCCATTCGTTCGCTGTTAGCCCGCTAACAGGCCTCAACCCGCGGGCAGAGCTCCGTTGGGCCCCGCGGGAGAGGGAAGCGGCTTCCCGGTTTCGGCGCTAGGCTTTTCCGGCTAGTTCAGTAGCTAACGCTGCTAGCTGCTCACCGGAGGTAGAGGGGAGGAGGTGGGACCATGGGCATGACGCTGCGTAGTGAGGGAGACAGGGGATTGGATGGACTCATGGACCAACTCACGGACCAATTGAACCTTACAGGCTTCTAGGTTTGATTGGTCAGCTAGTATGCAGCTTTGCAGCGGATATACTGAATGGATTTTTTTCGTTCTTTTTGGTCTTTATACTGTGTAGATAGGACCATAGGACCATAACAGCCTTATAAACGCTGTTATTAAGATGTACAAAGCTTCCAAATCGTAGACCATAGCTTTAAGGGGTTATTAATGTATTCAACAAACAGGCATAGTGCCTGACACAAAAACTATTCAGCAGTTCAGTGTAAATCATTTTTGGGAGGCAAATATCCCTGGGGTCAGATTGACCCCAAGGGTAAAATTGTGTTAGTAATTTTGAGGATAATAGTAGGGTTAAAGAACAGATAAATGAGGCACGTCTTGTGTAGCAAATTAAATTCAAACAAATAATTAAAATCTTCAAACAGATGATATTTGAATGTTTCTTGGGGGCCCCACTGGAGAAATGTCTAAGACATCCCCAGAACATTAAGTCAATAACAGAACAGAAATACCTCTGTTTATGACTGTTCAGATTCAATAATACAACTGAACTCTTTCTAAATGAATGTGAAGATCCTAATTTCCTCAGTTATTGAATTCTGTTTTTTTCTGTTTGGACAGCTGGCCAGAGTTTGAAATGAGTTGTCGGCATGAGACAAGAGCATGAGGGTCCTCCCGTGTGTCGTGCATTTGATCTGAACGTAGTCTCAGATGTACTTCCTGTTTGATCCCTGAGGAAAGGAACACAAACATGTCACATGTAGACAAACACAACATTGTACAGTATGTGCTCCAGATCAGTGCAGCTCTAACACAATCCACCTGGAAGCACACACAGCTCTGATGTTTTATCTGACAACATTGGCTTCATTTCAGAGCAGATATTTGTGTACATGTACACAGTTAGCAGAGGCACCACACATTCAGCTCCTTGTCACAAAGTCCATTAATAGTAAGAGATAGACTTCAGCTTGGCCTTAAAAGACTTAACACATATCCTGACAATGTGCATTTGACATTACTGCATTAGAGAAACATTTTTCACAATGGAAACATATTGCTTATGATCATCAATAAATAATATGTTTCTTAAATATCATTATCATTAATGCCTTCTAATCATCATTACTCTGTGCCAAAGAAAGCAAGAGGCTGGAGGTATTATGTTATCTGGCTGCCTGTTCCTTTATGTAGACTTATTAGATTTTCAAGGTCAAAGGTAAGAGTCATAGGGCCCCCTGTTTATCCCTTGATTATGACTGCTAGCATGCTAATGCTAGAGGGAGGTTATTTGAGGGTAAGGGTGTTATAGCTGAGGTTGGATAGGCTGAGAGGATCATGGTTAGTGATGATGGCACACATTGGGGTGTAGTTCTTGACCAGCCACACCGGTTCTGTGGGGGATGGAAGTGTTGGTTACATGTAGGGGTGGAAGAGTACGCTCTTGAGTATTACTCAAGTGAAAGTATAATTACTTTGATCAGCTTTTACTCAAGTACAAGTAAAGATGGACAGATGGACCAGATGGACAGTTACATACCGGTATATTTTATTTGTTCGTCTGAGAAAGAGCCTGTAGAAAGTGTTAGGGAAAGGGAAAAATCTTTGATTAGTATATCCAGCAGATTATTTGAGATCACTCCATCAATAACATTCTTTATTCCAATCAAATAATGTAGAAAGGCACTACTGCTAATGCATAAAGGACAGAATGTCAAACACTTTGTAAAACAATCTCTCAAGCTCATTGTGTGTGAATGGGTAAGTGTGACATGCGGTATAAAGCAGCTTTGAGTAGTCCAAGACTAGAAAAGCGCTATATAAGCTCAAGTCCATTTACCATTTACCATTTACATTCCTGTTTCTCATGGCAATTGTTTGCGATTGTCATAATCCTGATGAAACATGCTTTGGTTGTGGTGCATGCGCTACTTGATCTGGACCAGTGTTGCGTAGTCGTGGATGAATGCCGGAAAACGGGAAAGAGTCCCAACAGCTTTGAACTGTTCAAAACTGCCGTGGAGAATTGATGCTCTCAGTGGAGGCCAAATGCAGTCCTAAAGTGAATGGTATTAGTGTGGCATGTACGTGGTTCAGTCGGACTGATAGTGGCTCAATCCTGAAAGCTTTCTGAGGACGACTGACAAAGACGTAACCTCTCTGTTTGTACCTTGATTGTGTCTCGTTCGAGGCAGCATAAGCAACATGGCTCAATCTGGGCTTACGTGATGCAAACTGGTTTCAAACAGGGCTGACAGGGAGCAACTATATCCGTGCTATGGAGAATTTTGTAGTGTTCTTGTTTGCTCTTCATGTTTAAAGAAATGCAGTCCAGATCTGATAAAACTGTCACTGTCGCTGTTGGCATCAATACCATCTGTGTGTCATCTTGTTTGTAGTTCCCAACCCTTTCTGCTTTAAAGGCTGATTGGGCTATGCCGCTTTTGATGAGCAACAACCGTTGCCAATGACAGTATGTCAAATGGATCTTCTTGGTTACAAACATCCAGTAAGACCAACCCATCTGCACAGCTCGGTTAGGTACGGAGTAAAACGTATTTTAAATTACTTTCATGGCTCAAGCGGATAAATATGTTAGCACAAGGTAGTACAGAGAGTTTATCTCAGCCTTCTCTTTTTCTGTTATCACAGCTGTGCTAGAGACAAGGATCTTATGTCTCAAATCCGCACAGTAAACCACAAAAGGATGTGCAAGGAAGAATTGGTTCTGCTGATCTGCAGTCTGATGGTTGGAAATCCCTGCACTAGGTTAAGGGCACACTGGTTTTAGATTTAGGCAGTATATTTAAACTGAGGTTAGTGCAGCAGCATTACAGATCGCAAGAACATTAGGAGTTTTTTTTTTCTATAACTTTGTGCTAATGTCCGTTCTGACTCATACAGGAATTGATTAAATTTTACTTTTTGTTACTTTTTTACTTTTTGTTACTTATTTTGTTACTCATGAATTTTCTATTCTTATTACCTCACCAAGCAGGATGTGTTTTGCCTGTGTTTGTATGTTGTTTGCAAGATTGTGTAATTGTTTTTTTTTTGCTCAATAACTGCCTAGCTAATAATGATATCAACATGATTCTCAGTGTTAGGGTTGGGTTTTC
Organism: Scarus forsteni; assembly: GCA_036419115.1. Lineage (NCBI taxonomy): Eukaryota > Metazoa > Chordata > Actinopteri > Labriformes > Labridae > Scarus > Scarus forsteni. The sequence continues at coordinate 28,996,977 of JAZDUH010000152.1, forward strand.
AGTATCAAGGAAAAACATTACAATGCTAACTTTGTCATGAAAAAATTGCTTATATACTGCAATATGTTAGCTTTGGTGGACATTTGCACCCTCTGAGTGCCCTCGAGTTATCAGTACTAACAAGCTAAGATCAGTTGTCTTGTTGCTTTCAAATACTTATGGCATGAATTTTATCAGCATCACATTTTATCCAAAGGCACAGTTCAGTCAGTTACTGGGGTTCAGCTGTAACATATTTGTCAGTCATGTTTTAATATTTCAGTTCTTACAGCAAAGATTTCAAACTGAATGTGACTTTAAAAGATATGATGCGGTTTGCATATGAACATTTTGACAGCAAGTTTGAGTTTAATTCTGGGGAATTGATTCAGCCTCTCTGCAGTGTTATGGTAATGAAATTAACAACTACTCCTCTATTTGTTGGGGTAGAAATAACTATTTTGCCTAAATGGCTTGATCAAAAATGATAAAGTATAAAAAAAATGCAAGATTCTTAGATCTAACAGGCATGCATGAGCTTAACTCTGGTTCTGACATAATGAGAGTGCATGCTTTGGAAAAGTAGTCCTGTCACATCCTTTATACATTCAGGACATGGGGTACATGTGCCAGCCTCATCCTCTAACTAGTTTATTCACTGGGTGCAAAACGTGGTCGCTGACTGTGTTATGCAAAACGGCTTAGTCAACTGACACAGATTCTGGTGAGCTGAGCCAGTGCCATGTGAACACTGAGTAGGCATTCACAAGAGTCCCTGTGAGACAGCGAGCACAGTTCATTTCGTGCTGCCGTGTTCATCAACAGGCAGATCAAAGCTGTCACTCTGCTACTACATGCTTACTGAGCAGGCTCCGTGTTTGGTTGTCACTCAAGAGGGAAGCTGGCATGTTTCCTCTCCATGCCACCTGGAAGAAGCACGGAAATCCCGACTGTATACACTGTACATGGAGGATTTCTCTGAAGCTTGATTTTGTCATGTAAAACAAACTGAAATGTTTGAGTTGAAGCTCCAGTTGTGAAGGTTTGACAATTATGCCCACCAGCACTGATGTTAATCCCCTGCTCCTCCCCTCCCCAGGCTCAGTGTCAGTGAGGACATCATCGTGTCAGTGTGGGACAGGTGGTGCTGATGTAAGCAGCAGCACAGATGATCAAAAACTACCATCAAGGCAACACACACACACAAATATTCATCTATTAAGAATTAATGCACAAGGGCACAAATTTTCAATGTAATACACCTGCTATGACTCAGAGGTACTTGATAAGTTGTTTAAAAATGTTTAGTCATTTTTTAATCTTTTTTATTTAAAATATGTTGCAATTTGATGGGGTTTCATTGTGACTGGAGGAGAAAATCACTTCTAGAAGTGACACTGCCACCTAGTGATGGGACTACTAAGTTTTTACTTAAAACTGCAGCTGTGACCTCCACATAACTCACATTTAACCACCCTAAACTTATGTTTCCAATTGGTTTCTACCACCTACTTGTATAACAAGTCAAACCAAATTAGTACATCTGGAGTAGTCTTTACTGGAAGTGATGTCCTCATAAGAAGTTAACCTTTATATCACTTGATAAACTCAATACTGTAATTATGTGGCACATTTTAATTCCTTCTTTTTGTATTTGTAGGAGGGTGTTCAAACAAAGTTTCTTTTCATGCAGTCAGTGAGAAAGATATTGTGTCAGCTGGAAGATAAGTTAGGTTTCACTCTGTATGAGAGTCATTGTGTTATTTTTGAATAATCTTTAGGATTTTCTTGAACTTTATGCCCCTATAAACTAATTTAAAACATGGCCCCTGCAACAAATTTTGTCAGAATTTCAACAACAGCCCAAAACTGCCATGAAAATTCCCCAAATATTTACAGAAAAATGTATATATTAAATTTCAAAAGTTTGATTTCAGTTAGTATCTCAAGAGGATAAGCTCTGATCCAGGGTATAGCCAGTGAAGATCCTAATAAATAAATAAATAAATAAATAAATAATGATCATAAAAAAAGTTTGTCGAAATGTGACCCTTTTCCCCATTTGAAAGTCCAGTATTCTAACATTGTCCTTAATTCATTCTGTGGGCAAAGTTTGTAATATTTTAAACAAATACTAGCATGCATAAGTAAGCCTTTAAGGCACCAAGTTTCAAATTAGCAGGGGCTGTGGAGGTGATGTCCATCCTGAATTTACACGAAACAGTGTTTGCCTTCTGGACATATCAGATTAAAGATCAATCCCCATACAACCCTTACCCCTTTATGTTGTGTGCTTAGATGAAAGGGTGGGGTGTCCCTGTCCTTGTCTGAACAGAGAGGTAGGGTGAAGTGCTAGGTGTACCTTGCCTTTAAAACAGAGGTTGTCTGGGCAGCATACTTGAAACTGAGCATTGTCAGAAACCTAAACTGCTTTGCAAAGCATTGTCAAGATGGCTACTCAACAAGATGAGAAAGTCTTAAAATCAAAGAAGAAAGATTTAATTCAAAAAGATTGTAGTGCTTTTATATCTTGTTAGGTTGCTCAGGGGCTAGCCAGTAGCTATGTAGCTCTGGGCTTAGAGGACATGCTAACCCACAAAGCTATGAAGCAGTTTTGTTTATCATAGAATGCTTAGAGGCCATGGCCAAATGACAAGCATTTGCGTTTTCTCTCTCCATGTCATGTTTCAGAAAATTTGCAACATCATTTCAGTTGTCACATGTTGAAGATGCAGATTTTGACTCTACCACTTCTCACTTTATTTCAAGGGGCAAGAAATCACTCAGAAACGATGGGTAGAGGTAAAAATTATGAATGAACTTAAGTCAGTAAATGGGCAAACAGTGTTAAGTTTGGCAGAATGTGACATTATGGAGCAAAAAGTCCAAATTTAAATTCCTCAAATCTACACACTGGGTGTCAAGAGGTTGGCGGCTAATAAAGAATAGCCTATAAAATGCAATCTCTGAAGACCTCCACTGACACTATTTCACTTGTATTCAAAATCCAAAGTGAAAGTAAAGCCGACACCACACAAACCTTTGACGAAATGATCCACAGTCTTTTTAGATGAGCATTTGGCTGGTTGTGCATGTTCTACTTTTTGATTTGTCCTTTTGGTGCACTGGTTAGGAATAACTTCATTTGGTTCTATTTAATCTATGACACCACAAGATTGGTAGAACGAAAATCAATCTCAAACTTGGAAGGACCACAGGAAAGTTTGACATTCATCCCTTAAATCAAAGATTAAAACCCTCTGCTCTTTACAAAGTTGCTGCATATATCTTGCTCTGTCTTTGCAGCTTTACACACCTTTGTATTCACCATCATTTTCTTTAATCTTAAGGGATAAATATGGGATAAGAAGTGACCCAAACAAAAAAAGCCTCTCAGGCCATCTTCAAAGACGCTGGGACACAGCAGATATCATTTCAGCTATGAAGCCTCAGGGAGCGGGAATGTGTAGGCAGCCAAGGGGCTCTGGTAAATAATAAACATGTACTGTGAAGGATGAGATGAGGATGTAGCATAATGGGAGATTTTCTGTATGAATACTGATGCTTAAGATTTGAGTCAATCTGAGACTCAAGTCCTTTTCATTTGGACTTAAGTGGGATCAGGTCTGTGGATACATCAAGAGTGATGTTCAAATGCAAAATACTGACTGAATGCTGCAATCATGTCTTTATGCGAACAGATCCCGCAGAGGCTATAGCTGCTGAATCTAAAGGTCTGTTAAGCACTTTTAAAAAACATTACCATGAAATAAACTCCTGGCTTCACTTCACACTCGTCACATATTCTCGTGTTTCTTTATTGGCTGCTTGAAAGATTTTGTTTAGCAGTTCTGTTGTTTTTAAGACATTTTTTAAAATTGCTTTTCTTTTTTGTGTCTAAAATTGTTGATATTTCTTATTTGCCATTGGGTTATGTGTTTTTTGTGGTTTGTTGTAAGATTTTGTGTGCTTTTAGTGTTTATTAGACCTTTCTTTATTTTGTCCTCTTATTTGTTATAGTGATTTGAATTTTCAATTTTCTTATTTTGATGTATTTTGCACATGCTTGTTGTAAATACTGAAAATATTTGAGGGACACTGTTAAACAAACAAAACAAATTTTCACATTGATTCAACAATCATGAACAGGAGATAAACTTTTTAACTGACATTTCTTGCCTTAGAAATCACAACAACCTTTACAAAGATTGAAATACACTTTGGTTTCAGTTTGTACCAGGGGAAAACGTATTTTCTTTTCACAAATCATCTGGCATAGTGACCTCTCTCTTGTGCTCACTCTATCTCAGTAAAACATGGCCTTTCAAACAGCATCCTTGTAGGTGTTGATGCGGACAGTTCATATGAACTTCCTTTAACACCCAGGCCTGCTCCCTTGGTCCGTAATCAAGCCTGTTGGGAGGGGAAGACACTTATTAGAGGAGACAGATTTGAGGCAGGTAGCCCTCAGGTAGAAGTGCTAATTGCTTTGTGAGCACAGAGGCACACATTGACATGCTTACTCCATCTGTCAGGAGCTGGTAGGGTTTTTGACTTTTATTTTGAAGGAAATGTAAAAAAGAATTGTTTTTGTCCTCATCTCCATGGGACTGGTGATGCCCTGCTGGTGGCACCCAAGACCGTTGCCTCACTGTCAGCCCAGTCTAACATTTTGCTTCCTATGTTATCACTGGTGAGACAAGAGATGAAAGGGGAGTCCAGTTATACAGATGGAGATTTATTTGAATTAAATTAAATCAGGGATGTCCAGACTTTTGCTAACGGGGGCCAAATTAAAAAAAAAAAAAAATCATGGATGACTATGCCACTTTCCACACTCCCCTCTAACTGGGTTACAGTTAAGATTTTAGGATTAAGGAGTAGCCAGGGCCCCTGTTAAGTCCTAGCCACGTTAGAATTCACCCATGCTTAGTGCCACAGAGAGGAGAGACATTGGCTGACAAGCCACAGTCACACATCAACAAATCATAGCTGACAAAGACCAACTTTGGAAATTCATCAACCTTTTGGTGAAGTATGTTTCTTGGGTAAACTTTGCTGTGTTCAACGCAGGCCAGTAGATCTAAACAAAGTGAGTTTTGGTCTCCTCTGAATCTCCACGTTTTGCTGAAATAATTAAAAACGAGTCAGTTTGACATTACTAAAGGCAACCTAACAAGCATTAGGTCTTCAATGGGGCTAAAAAATACAGTTGAAATCATATTCTGTATTTCTTACATTGAGTGAGAATACATGACATACATACCTTGGTATTCCAGTTGTAGAAAATATGTTGACATGGGCAAAATCCTGAATATCACACTGGCACAAGCCAGAGGTACAATATTAAGTAAAGCATTATATAAAATAAGTTGCCAGTTTGTGGAAAAACTAAATAAAAAATACCGATGCTTCTATAAATATATTTAATAAAATAAATCCCAAATCAAGTTTTACTTTAAATTGGTATTAGGCCTGGATTTTTTCCACTTAAAACTCTCATAAATTACAATAACACAACATCATCCTCCCTTGAATTATCTATAAATATATCAATATATCTTAAAAACTTGACACACTGCTTGCCCTTTTCTGAAATCAAAGTGTTATGTGACCAATTATGCCCTTTCACTTCCATATTGAAGCTTTATGTACTGAACAGATGGCCCCACACCAGGCTTATTCATGGCTACTTGCAGATTAAAACTCCTGCTGTTTCACCGCCCTCACCTTGTGGAGGTCAGAGAGCTGCTGGTGATGCAGCATATCCTCTTTGGTGGGGAATTGCCATTGACACAGCAAACAAACCATCTTTATCCAGTCTGCTATTTTTCCCTCCTTGTCCTAAGCTCTCCTCTTTGTCACAGCCTACATTGTCAGCAGCAACTATAACATGTGACATGAAGGAAAAACACAGTTATAAGATCAAGCTTTTATTTGGTGTCTTGAAGTGAGAGAAAAACTTGCACAGACAAACCTTTTCTAAACTCTCCTGCTCTGCCAGCTTCAGTTTTTCAATCAGTAGCAACGACATGTCAAAGGCTCCCACTTAGATTAATTTGACATCACCATCGAACCCCTGGCAATACTGTTAAGACAGACTGCTGGTTTAGCTGGGGTACAAAGGGAGGGACACTTGCATAAATTATTGCTTTACATGGATGATATTCTCCTTTTCCTCGAAGATCCAAATACTACAATACCACCATACCAGGTGTCAGTTGATAAGTTAGAAGCTAATTTTGACTAAAAGTGTTCACTCTCTATGAGTGATAAAACATGTAAAATGTGAAAGGATAGGTTTACTTACCTGGGTGTTTGTGTTAATTGTGAATATGGGCATCTATTGGAGAACAATTTCAGGACAGCCTTTAACATTTTTCAACTTACATGCTGGACGTCTTCGTTGGAAGAAAGTTACGCCACCATCTCACCAGCGCTGGGTGGAGGAGGTAATGTCTTATCTTAAACTTGAAACAGCTTAAATACACTGTCCACGATGTATTAAAAAGTCTGGCTACCAATCCTGTCCTATTTTAAGAAGGTTCCCTGCTAATGACATAAAACCTATCTTTGTTTCTAAGTGCATCTTATTTGTAAAATGGAGCACTATTTTTGTTGTTCAATATGTATGTGTAAAATTACCAAAAACAATTGAATAATAGGTCTGATTTAACAGTTAAGGCATTTCTAAAGCCAAGGGATCTCACCTGCTGTGTTTGCAGTTGGAGCAGCACTGATCGTACTTGCAGCAGTAGAAGTTGCTGATGTTACCAGTGACAGATTGCAAACAGTAGCAGCCTGCTGTGCTATATCGACAGGCCTTATAGCTGCACGAGACTGAGAGTGGATGGAGGGTGGAGGTCATTATTAGGTTTTAAATCCACAGCTTGATATAAGAGAGTCAAACTTTAGCTTTGAGTCACATTCGCAATAGGACAGACAATGATAGACTATAAATGGATAATGTAATGGCTGCCTAGGCGTGAAACTATGATATTCCATATTGACAGATTCAACATAGGGCAAACCACAGAGTGAAACAGGAATAAACAGCATTACCAGTAAGATAGCTGAATATCTGTATCAGCAGATATGAATGTTTCTGCCAGTACTGTAGCCTTATAAATCATCATCAAGTTTGTGGAATTTTTTAATATTCGATTTTAATATGAAAGTATGCTATCCAAAAATAGGGACCAATTTTCTGTCCGAAAGTTGGTCAATCACTGTATGTAGCTCTTGATAGGGCAGATAATGCTTATTACTGTGAGAAATACATTTGGCACATAATAAAGGTGTATCACTTTCAGTTATTTGTATATCAGAAGTGAAGTAGCTAAATGAAGTTTGAAAATATATGCATATTGAATATCAAGAAACACACAGTGAATATACACAAAGGCTACAGAAGCATTATCACATGGGTGATGACAACAGCAAACATCATTAATGCTACACAGTCGGTGCATTTACATGCACAGTTAAGGTGAGCACACTCATTGCTGGATGTAACAATATAACTAGACTGTTTTCCTCCCTCCTTTATATATACACACTGAAGGGGAAATTTATTTTTCACAAAGGCATGTCCATCTGCAATGGAAGGTAATATACCAACTTTCAGCTTGTTAATATGGACCTTTCTTTCCATTGACCTTGCTTACAAGCAAACAAGCAGGTAACTGTTTATATGTTTAAGGGTGTAAACATGGATGACTTTACAGCTCTGTTTATGCTGTGCAAAAAGATAGTATTTAGTTTAAAAAGAGAGAACACTATCCCTCATGCTTTTGATGATTACGGATGACAAGACAAGTGTCACAGTTAGCATTTAGGTTGTCGGACTTCCAGGTCAAAGCTCAGCACAGAGACTGTGAAGCTCAGGCAGTTCATGTTTTTTATTCAGTGTAGAGCAACAACAGGGCATGAAGAAAAACTATCCACTTTAACATGCATTCCATGTTTCCTACATTTTTTTTTCTGTATGGCAGGTTGACTGATGATGACAGGCTGATAAACTGGAGCTGTATGAGAGATGGCCGCACCTGTCCCAGCAGGGATCATTGTCTTTACTCATGGAGCTGCTAAAGACAAGTGGTGGAAGTCAGCTCAGCTGTGGGAAAAAAATAAATCCACAAATCTGCGAGCTTGACATTTATATTACCTCAGAATAATCCATTTCCAGTGATAGGAGTGACTCCTTCAGGCTGATGCTGCCATACTTGATAATTCTGTCCCTTTACCCAATGAAACAAACCAAGTCAAGTCAATCAAGTCTATTGAATGTTATATTTTTAAGAAAGGGGACATTGTGTGAGCTCTCCTGTGTGTAGGTCTCTGGGAGGGGAGCATAGACAGAGGTGGAGCTCAAAAATTGCTGCAACTGGCACAAACATAGAGATGCAGACAAGGTTGGTAAAAAGGAAGGAGATGACACGGAATGTCTGTGGCTGATGTACATACCAGCTCTGGCTCAAGACATTGTGGCTTGTATACAAGGTGCATGTTTGTGCTACAGTGCTGTCACAACTCTATTTCTCCACAAATTTGATCTCAACATTAAGCCTAAATCCCCCATCAAGTGACTTGATCAATTTTTGATCTTGATCTAGTTTGACCCCACCAGACGGTGCTGACTCTCTCACAACAATGATCACTTTAACCTTAATTCTGCAGATAGTGCAGGAAGAAATTGGTTCTTTATTTAGTCCAAGTGTGTTTGCATAAAATAATGAACCTGTTCATAGTTTTACATAAGCAATGTGTACTCCTCTGGGTACATTTTCAGACTAAGTCAGTGCATTTTATTTTGATTCTAGTGGTATTATGAAAAATATCCACAGCACCTTCAGTGAGAATAAAACTTCCCACATGGTGCCAGTCACACATTACAAATACAGAGAGCTTGTATGTGCTATTCATAGAGGGTTGAATCAAACAGTATGCAGTGTGATGACTCACTTCCTAGTGCTCTTGGCATAATCCACACTGATTGTTTTTCCATCCAGTTTTAGAGGTGGCTGAAGGCTTTGGAGAATCGTGAGCAGCTCGGAGGCCTGCTGTGAAGAAAGTTAAGATATAGGATTGCCACATGCTTTTACAAATCCAGTTAAAAAAGAGACCGTATAACATTGAAAATGACATACCAAGGAGGATGAGAAAGCATCTGTTCTGTCTTGTCTGCTTGTCATTGAAGAAGCAGGTGAAGTTCACATTATCACTCACTGTCTCCATTGCAGTCTTCCTGATGTTGAGCTACAGCATTTAAATCATTCTGTCCCAATGACTCTCAATCTATCAAAGGGAAAAACTAGGAGGACCAACGAGCTGATGAAATTAGTGAAAGACATTGCAATACTCTCAGCTCACAATACAAAATGTTACCCAATACCAGGGTCTTGATGTCATTTTTTAAACCAATTTCTTTGTTTACTCTTTTAATCGAGAAATTCTAAAAGGGTCAACAGACTTATAAATGTTATTGTTTTGTATCAAATCAATGTAAATGAAATGTTAAATATCAACTTTACTTTATTTCCTGGTTAAGTGTAAGTTACATTTCATTTTTCTGATTTCTGTTTGTGAGAGTGTAGCAAAAAATGGTAGGTTATTATTTTTCTTTTTAAGGGCTGTAGGCAGACTGTGTGCTCTCTGCTGCCACCTACAGAGACGGAGGTGTAACAGGAGGATACACGGTGCAGCGAAGACTGCCTGAAACTCTAAAAACAGATTTATCAGAGCTGTGTGTAATGCAACGCTATATAACTTCTATTGAAGTTATAGAGCGTTATTTATCTATAAGCAACAGCTTAAGTGGTGCCCAAATCTCAAGCCACACTATTTTCATAAAAATGTAGAACAGCCCCTTTAACACATGTGTATCTTCCTTACATATTTCTTCTTTATTACCATATTATTAGACAGAAAGCTGAATTTCTTTTGTTATGTTTATTTGAAAATATGATAAATTAACTTAAAAAATTCATTCAAAAGAATAATAATCATGTAAACCTGACAGGCCATATGTTATAAAATATGAAGAATTTATAAATAGGAGGGAGAAAAAAACAATTGTCCCACTTTCTTGTCCTATTAACAGCAAAAGACATTTGTCATTGATTTTATAGAGATTGGTAAGGGTTACTGAACTTGCAGCTGTGTAAGAAAATGCATGCACCTGTAACAACATATTTGTGTTAATAACATATCCATCCATCTATTGTCTAAACTGCTTATCCATTCGGGGTTGTTGGGGGCTGGAGCCTATCCCAAGTGGCACTGGGCCAGAGGCACGGTACACCCTGAACCGGTCGCCACATGTTCCAGGGGTGAGATAGAGAACCAACCATTCACTCACAACTAAGAGCAAGTTGGAGTCACTAATCAACCTAATGAGCATGTTTTTGGTCTGTGGAAGGAAGCCGGAATGTCCAAAGAGAACCCCTGCAGGCACAGGAAGGAACACGCAAACTCCAGATTGCAAGGCCCTGCTTGGCCCAGGGAACAAACCAGCAGATTTCTGTCTGTGAGGTCGATGGACCACCTGCTGTGCCAGCAGTGATAACTTACGGTCATTCAAATACCCAAGGTACACAGTGGCACCATGGAGAACCACTGAGCAAAAGAAGCCTGAACATACTTTAGTATTGATGAGATTGATATTTAAATCATTTTTAAGTACATAACTGAAACATAAAAATACAAAAACAATACAAGAACAGTATAAAAAACTTGACAGGGAGACTAAAAACCTAAGGCTATCTTCGTTACGTATGACAGTTTAATGAAATAGTCAGAGATGTGTAGCTTTTGTTAGCAGATTTCTGTCTAAGATTTTGAATTGTTCATCATTTCTGTTCTCTTATTAATAAAATTTGCACTTACGTAGACTAAGGTAGCTAAAATAATGAGATTTATTGCAGTTATGTAAGTTTGTTGATATAAGTTTGTTTTCTTTTTCATGGAGCCTGTGGGACAAAAATACAGCATTCTCCAATAATAAAGAAAGTCAGTGAAAACATGACAAATCTATTAAAATCTTGCCAGAACTTTTTTAATTTAGAGATTTTATGGATATCTGTAAATGTACAGAGCCCATGCCATATAAATGTTTGAAAAAACAAACAAAAAAATCCAAGAATAATTTGGCCAATACCAGTGATTTTATTGATGTTTTTCTGATGACCTTTTTATTGTTTAAGTCTCCCACCATGACTGTTCTAGAATTTAAACCATTGTCAGAATCTGTTCAAAAGGCTGTCCAAAGGTTTACCAAAATTTCACCACAGGCTGTGCTTGAAATTTCATCTGATACATTAACTAAATGTCTGAAATGGATATCTGTTTATCCAACATTCGTTTGTAAAAAGATCATGTTTAGAAAAAAAAGAAAGGCTAACGATTTGTGCCAGGGGAACTGCAAAAAAAAAGAGTCTGCATAGGCAATTGTTTCAGGCAATTTGATACCCGGTACAATGTCCTTAGTGTCAAACTGTGCCTTACTAAGAAACCTTGCTGTTTGGACAAGCGGAGCTTTCATTGTATGCTCATATTGCAATTTTTTTGCTTATGTTTAATAGTGTATATTCCTTTGACTTATTTATGGTCTCACTTCAATTTAACTCACTTATTTTTTCCTCTATAGAGAAGTTGATATTGCTTGTAGACTCTCATGTTCGCAACAGACTTACATAGATTTTCTTTTCAATTTTCTTTCATTTCATTTCATTTCATTTTTTTATTTTTATTTTACCTACATCTTTTTAAAATTATGCTCTTATCTATTTTAGTGTCTTTATTCCTACTGCTATACAAGTATACGAGCAACTAAAACAACCGAATTTCCCTTTTTAAGGATTCGTAAAGTATTTCTGATTTAGATGTTTCATGTTCGGACAGTTCGCTCCATCACCGCGGGGTGGCGCTGCAGTCTCAGCGGGATGCGAATAAGCAGCTGTAGAAGCAGTATTCAGCTCTCATCCGCCGAGCTTACTGCACAGCAATGGCAGCTGATGAAACGAAATGTTGAATACTGTGGCCTTGATTTGAGCAGCTACCTCATTCTCGGATGATAAACGTCCACACGGCTGGGGAAACACTGCATGTGGTGGCCGCTGCGCTCCGACGACACGCCCGCTCTCACCATCCGTGACCCGGCCCGGGTATCAGGAAGAAGGTAGCCTGTCAGCTAATGCTAACGGGAGCTAATGGCTATTCATTAGCATTGTCTTTGAGACATGTTGGCTGTGTCCTATAATGGTTAAAGTGTTGTTTTAGAGAATAGACAGTTTTAATGTTGTAGACTTTACAATGGAAAGTAAACGTAATATCGATTTGCTTGACGTTTGCTTGTTAGCATAGAAACGAGAATAACCTCAGCGTTCACATAATGACGATGCTTCTCGTCCCTGGATGGACAGACAGTTCATCCTGACAGACTCTGGACAGAAGGGTCGTACAGGTGCTCGAAATCCTGGAATGAAAGGGTTTTAAATGATGTTTTGGGTGATGGAGTTTGGGTATTATTGTGCTAAGATTAAAGATAAGGTGCTGCCAAGTGTTGTAAACTGTGTTTTTATTGTGTAGCTGTCTGGGAAATGATCTCACTCGGAGGTGGAGTGATATGATACATAATCAGTTATTTTCAAATGTGACATTTGTTTTCTTTCCCTGCATGTAATGAAGAGGTGTAATAACTATTATTATTTTATTGTTCTTCAACTGAAGTGTTGAAGAAATGTGGAAACGCCCTAACAGTACGTTATTAAATGCTTGAAATTGGCATTTGGACCTTGTTGACATACATTTTCATTGGCTTCTTGAATAACTAACAACTCTGGAGAAATATACGAGACAGTCAAAGGTTCCATGAAACAATCCTGATGATTGATGTTATTGACCCAGTATTAGTTTTGGCAAATATTGACCTAAAACGTTGGATACAATTATCGGCTGATATTCAGATTTTTTGCAGATATTGGCAGCTGAAATGTTGGCCATACATAACTGTAATACATCAGTTGTAATTAGGGCTGCATGATATATTTGATTTTTGCCAGTATCTGATTTGCCTATATTTTTGAAGCTACAATTGCCTATACTGGTATTTTTTGGGCAAAGTATGCAGTCTTCATTTAAATAAAATAGACCTGTTCCTTATTCTGTGACATTTTATTTGCATTAGAAACTAGGGCTGGGTATTTCCAGCAACTTCACGATACGATACGTATCCCAATACTAAGGCCACGATACGATACGCATCCCGATACACGTAAATTGTGAACCTTGAATATGCTTTAAGCAAAATTCTTGACAAGTTTAGTTTTTTCCTATAAGAAGAAAAAGAACAAGGATGAGTTTTAAGTGGTTCTACAACTTGAGAGACATAAATTCAGATCCTCAAAGATGGTAGACGTAAGTTAGAACATTAGAACATATGCTTCATTATGTAGCTTGTCTTCTGCCTTGAACTGTGCCACTGTTAACATTACCCAAAGTGTATTTACAACAACTGTCAAAATATTTAGGCTGTATCGATTCTGTAGAATCTGTATCGATACACGTATCCCAAAGGAGTGCGTTACGATATTTTGCCGTATCGATATTTTGAGCACAGGCCTATTAGAAACTGATGTGAAACATGAAAACGTTAGGTTATATTAAAAAAAGACAATATTTGTGCCTTAATGTAGACATTAACCGAATCAAGGTGAAGCTTTTTGGTAGATCTATATTTTATAACGACTTTTTAGTAAAGAGGTACTGTATTGCTGGTACGTATGGCCAACATAGGCTATGAATATTGGCAGAATTTTCATATCTGTAGCTACCAGTATTTAACCTTTTACACCATTATATGCTGATACAATATCAAACTTGAAATATTGTTCATTCCTCGCTGTGATAATGGAGAAATACACAAATGTACCACACAGCTGTAGCTTATGTCACTGCTTGGGTACCTTTATTGATCATTTTTTCGTCAGATGTTATTTTTCTTGTTTTACAGCTGTGTTTTCCACATGCAGCTGTCACATTGAAAACAAGCAAATTTTGGTTAAGTGTAGACTTTGTGTTTTTGATGAAAAATATCGGTTTTGGTGATGATGAGTTCAGAAATATAGACATATCAGATATGTACAAAAATGCCATATTCTGATTAAATACTTCCACTGCTTTCTGAAGGTATCTTAATCATGCTCTTTTTTTTCTAATTGTCCTCAGTTACACTACCAGCTTGAATGGCTGAGCCGGAGCTTCTGCTGGACTCCAATATTCGACTTTGGGTGGTGTTACCCATCGTCTTCATCACCTTTCTCGTGGGGGTGATTCGTCACTATGTCTCCATTCTGCTTCAAAGTGACAAGAAGCTGACTTTAGAACAAGTTTCTGACAGGTACAGAAGCTAATCTTCAACACTCATGTGAACTGTTGTTAAAACACATGGATATTAAACTGAATTATTTTGTTGTTTCAAATTCAGCCAGGTGCTCATTCGGAGCAGAATCCTTAGAGAGAATGGAAAATATATTCCAAAACAGGTATTTTATTTTTACTACTTTGACAACCTGTTCAAATCACATAAAACGCAGTTTCAACAGAAGTCCACAATATTGACAAAAACACCTGCATTCATACTTGTTTGTTCGGTTCTATGTTTTTCAGTCATTTTTGATGAGGAAATTCTACTTCAATAACCAAGAGGATGGTTTCTTCAAGAAAACCAAAAGAAAGGTGGTTCCACCCTCTCCAATGACGGGTACATATTTATTACTTTTACCAGTATTCAGTGTAAAATGCTGTAATATTGTGTTTATTTGGCTGAAGGCCTATAGGATATCTTTCAAAAAGTTAAGTATATATAGTCAAAACAGATACAATTACTGAAAATTAGGACTGCATGTCATGCATGTTGTCATTTTCCTTTTGTTCAATATTATTGTCTTTATTGCCTTAATCATCTAAATATGTACATGACAGCTGCATGCCATAAAGAAAGTTACCAAACCAGTTAGCATGAGAGTATGTAAAGTTAATGTGGAAACTGACATTGTTCAAAAGATGCAGTTTGACTGCTTATTATAAATAAAAAAACAAATGTACCTAATCAAATTTTCACTGTTTTTGCACATTGTATCTCCTCATAGATCCCAGCATGCTTACAGACATGATGAAGGGAAACGTCACTAATGTGCTTCCCATGATCCTCATTGGAGGCTGGATCAACTGGACCTTTTCAGGATTTGTAACAAGTAAGAACCATCAATGTCACTAAGGTTGCTTCTACTTTGGGCGTACCCACAAATAGTTTCAGTCTGACCCACTAGCAGATACAGTCCATTTTACTTAGAAGCTCTTGACTTGAATTCTCCTGTTTTGTCTCACACAGCTAAGGTCCCGTTCCCTCTCACACTGCGTTTCAAGCCCATGCTGCAGCAGGGAATAGAGCTGCTCTCACTCGATGCCTCCTGGTAAACTGTTAAAAATCAGATCTGTAGACAGAGAATGATCAAATGGCATCAAAAGGCTAAGCAGTTAAGTGACCCTCCTCTAAAATATGTTGTTGTTGTTTTTGTATTTGTCCTCTAGGGTGAGCTCGGCATCATGGTATTTCCTGAACGTGTTCGGACTACGGAGCATGTACTCGTTAATTCTAGGACAAGACAATGGTAATTGCAGCTCATTTTGTGTTGCCAGTGTTTTGAGCTGTTGGTGTTTTTGTTGGTAACTTAGAATTTTGTGTTTATTTTTGCTCGTTGTTTGTGGGTCACATAATGTTGCAAGATTTGCCATAGGTTATGCCCTTTACAGCTGACTGTTCGGGGAAGCCAAAACAGCATTAAATGCCCAGTTTAATGTGACATTTTATGATATAAAGGCAATGATTTGACTAATCACAGGAAGTATTTAAACAGCAATGTGGAAATGTGAAGTTTACCAATACATTTTACTAAACAGCACTTTATTAATAGGTATAAATTAGAAGAAAAGTGAAGAATTGTATATACTGTCAACCTTTGATTGACAGGGTTGGACTCAAATATGATCCACTGACGGAGACCAAATATTTACAAATTTTAGACTTTTCTAATTAACGTTTAATTTATCACTTTAACCAGAAGAACAAACATGCAGCTTTAACAGAATTGATTATACCATTGTCATTCCATTTGAAGACAAACATGAACAGTTATACACATTTAAAGGAGACATATCATGCTTGTTTCTCCTTTTCACTATGCCAGACTAGGATGCCTGTAAAGCATTTCTGCCCTCAGTACAAGTCATTTAGTTCCTTCATTGCCCCACAATAGCGTTCTCAAAATCCTCATTTTAGGCCATTATGAAGCCCTCGTTGAAACACTCGGATCTCAGGATGACCTAAAGTTACCTCGCAACGTCACAGCCCTTTGTGCTCTGATTGGTCAGTTCTATCGGGAGTTGAGCCAGCCTGTCCTTCTTCTTCTACTGTATTTTCCGGCAGGCTCAATGCAGCGACCGTGTATTGAGTCCCCCTACAGGCCAGAGCTGGTAATGAGTGAAAGTGAGCTAGGGAGCTATATACCCTTGCTGGTGGATGTGTTCCTCGGTGACGGTTTTGTGGCTAACAGCAATCACAGAGGAGGAAGTGTTTTATCAGATTACTCCAATAAAAAGAAAGGTACCTCGTGTCGTCACGACGTTTGAAATCTCGCGGACATCTCGCAATGACCTATTTTCAGAGGCATCAAATCTCGTTCTAGGATACCAGAAAAAATACAATATCTCATTTTTTGAAAATTAAGGGGATGTAAGGTCTTATTTTCAAATTTATTCTATTATATGTAAGTATTAAATCATGCATCAGCCTATGTCTCCTTTAAATAAGTCAAATGCTGAACTCGAGCCAAATCAAACTCTGTTTTATTAGCTGAAGAGATCAAAGCCATATTTTCCTCTGTGATGCATCTTCAGTTCAGAAACCATTTGACAACCATGCCTTTAATTAAATATTTTTCTAAGAAGGAAATATGTTCCATTCGTCAAAGGGTAATCAAGGAATTTTTTTAATGTGTCATATTTCCATGGTAGATTTTGTCATGTTTTCTTCATGTTTAAAGTTAATTTACAATTGACTTAAAGAGGAGGGTAGCTGGTGCCCCCTGGGCAGCATGTTGCACTCCTCAGAACTAAATAATCTGGTATAACAACACAAAATGATGTAGGTCTCACAGTATGAACATATGTTTGACATAGCATATATTAACTTTTGAATGTATTTTTAAAATTATACATGTAAAGTCAAATGCAGTAATTACAAGACAAGATTATCCAGTTTGATATTGAAATAAAATGTGTATTTTTTTATTTATTTTGTTTTGCTTTGCTTGAGTTTCTGTCTACAGTCTTGAAAATCTGTATTGTTTTTTAAGTCATTACTTGCAGCAGTGGTTTGTTTCAGTTGCATTTTAACATTGAACAGCTTCATGGCAATGTTCTGATCCACACAAAGCAGTTTGATTCTTGATCATTTCAACCCCAGTGACGCAGGAAGATTCAAGGTCATATCACTTGATTACGCAGGAATCACGTAACTGTTTCACGGTCATAAAGAGTGATAAGCATCCACTTGCTTACACATTAAGATCTCATAATATATTTCATGTCACTTCCTGTATGTTTACTGCATGACTGTATTCTTTGTATTGCAAAGCTGGAGTGTTAAAGCTCTGGCTTTTTATTTATTAGGTCTTACATTCCTTCTTTTAGATACAACAGCGAATAGATTTGGAAAACAGGAAAGGCTTGAGTCACAGGCTGGATTTATCCCAGCGTTGTCTGCTTTGGTGACAACAGTCTTTGGAAATGGGGAACATGAACAGAAATACTTGTCTGCTGGTACTCACAACAATTTTTTTGCAACTTAGAAGGAATTTAAAGAACATACCTCCAAGTTATACCCCAAAATCTTTAAAATACTTCAGATTTATATGAATCGTGGCCAACCCTCGTCGTCAAAGTAAACACCATGATGTGAAAATTCTGTGGTTCTCTGTAGTGACTGCTTTGCATTCATATGATCATTTTGTCCCTCCCTACAGGTGCAGATCAGTCGAGGATCATGCAGGAACAGATGAGTGGTGCTGCCATGGCCATGCCTGCTGACACAAACAAAGCCTTTAAGGTCTGAACTGTGAAGGTAGTGTGGATACTGTGGTTTGACTTTATTTGGTTGTTCATTTACATCATTCTCATTTTCAGGCTGAGTGGGAAGCACTGGAGCTAACCGACCACCAGTGGGCGCTGGAGAGTGTAGAAGATGACCTGATGAGCAGAGAGCTGGACTTTGATGGCATGTTTAGCAAGGAGCTGCCAAGTGGCATCTTCTGAGGTCCTGGTCCCTTCTGTTTGGAGCCTTCAAGTTGAATTTTTTTTTATCATTACAGGGATTTGTTTCTGATTTAAACAACAGAGATGGGACAGGTCTTTTTATGTTATGCAAAGTTTACATTCCCTTATATGTGGTCCATGTCTTTTCACACACACCGTACATTTTCATTCCTGTTTATAATGTACATAAAATGACTTAAATAACACTGGTTCCATGCTGACTAATACACACTAGAGACCTTTGCTTTTGTTATTTCACTCTTGGAACAGGGAAGTGTTTGGGAGATCTGAAGTGGCTTTTTGCTTTTGCATTTTAAGCTTGCATCTGTACACCATCATAATGTCATTAGGTCATAGAATGTGAACTACTTAGAGCTTCTTTTTCTTCATTAACAGCCAGGCTAGCAGCCCAGATTCTCATCTGTATCATTATGTTTATAACGGTTAGTAAAGGATATGATACCATTTTACAGGTGTGAATGGTGTTTTAATTTATTTTAGGGACCTCTCTCTTAGATCATGGTTAGATTAACAGTTTTGTTCTGTGCCAGTAGCCTTCTGCTGGAAGCTAACCCAGGTCTGTTGGCTTGTTGGCAGTAAAAGTTTGTGTGTATGAATTATTATGTTTCTGAAATATGTAGATGGTTTAATTTAAATTGTAACCCCTGGTGTTTTTTTACAACATAAAGCCTGTTTTGACAGAAGATGTGGTGTCATTTATTGGAGAGCACTTTTACACATTCAAAAATACTAGGAAGGAATGTTGTTGTTCTTTTGATCACAGAGTTGGGCACAAGATGTTTTGTAGTTAAGGAGTGTGCTAATGTTTGTGAGTGCTCTGAAAAAAGAACAAACATCAGCTGTTTTGTCATGTAATGTTGGGTCTCAGTGTTTGTGGGTCAATCACAATGTTCAAAGAGATGATCTCAACCTACCAGTCACCAAGTATCACGAGTTATACAAGTTGTAGGAGAGAGAGATGAGATAAAAAGAAATAAACAGCTATGTACATGTTTATGAGCTATAAATATAGACTGTATACACACATATATACATGCATATATATATATGTGTGCGTGAGGATATGGTACTCATATATCTATGATGTCACTGTATGAAAGTAAAATTGCAACATTACAAAACAATAACAGACTTTACAAACCATCACAAGCTCAAGGCTTCTTAGTCTCACGTATAAGTTGGATAGAATAAGATGAAAAGATCCTTCAGTATCTGTTTTTGAACATGCTGGTAAAACTTCATCATGTTTAGTGGTAGAAGGAGAAGATAAGTTATTTTATCATTGTCCTACCATGCTTTTAAATGTGGTCAGCAATTATATAATCTCCCTCAACACAAGAGAGAAAAAGTTATTTCATCCCGATAATTTGCTATCATTTACTGAAAATAGTTATGTGCATAATACTTTTTTTTTTAAATACCCCTGTCCTTAACCTGAAATTTCAGTAGAGGAAATATGGAAAATATGCAAAAGTGGAGGTAAAGGTAAAATAAACATGTACATAATATTCTAACAAGGTGTAGTTTAAATAAACTCTTAGGGATTGTTGTGGTATGGTTTTTTTTCTGTGTTTGTGCATATGGCATGAATTTTGGCAAAATTTGGTATGTTTGGTTGGTCTTATTTCCAGCTCATTCTCCTACAGTAAGACTAAAATACAAATGTAGACTGTTAAGTTAAAAAATGTGCCATTGACACACAGTCGTAGTGTTTTTCTTTAATTGTTAATTCCACTGAAGTGAAGTTCATATTATATCCTTATACATCCGTCAGATTGGGTCATTTTACCATGTGAGTGTGTGTAGTTAACAGCACAAAAAGCAATGTTGCTACTTATTACTGACATCCCCCAGGCTATAATATTTTGATAAAAATACATGTGTATTGAAAATTATAAATTATTTCAGTATTGATCTAAACACGCAGTGGCACCATGACAAAAACCTGGCATTTAAAGGGTTAATACACTTAAAGATTTATTAATATTTCATCTGTATAGTTAGAGCGAATGTTGGTTTAAAGATCAGGCCAAAAAAGTTAGGAATATCAATTTATAATATTTTTCTTTAGCTATCTTATGAAAAGAACATTTAGCCTAGCGCTGTGATACGGAAGAGGATTAGGGCCACTGAGAAAAAAAAAAATTTCTCTAAAGAAAAAGAGTCAGAATTCTGAGATTGAAGTCAGAATTCTGACTTCAATCTCAGATTTCTGACTTTTTTTCTTTAGAGAAATATTTTTTTTTCTCAGTGGCCCTAATCCTCTTCCGTACTAACCTATCCCAGGTTGTAATAAGCCAAAAATATATATATGGCCTACTTTGCATTTTTTTGAAAATAACTGTTTTTCTTGTTGTAGTGGCACCATGACAAAAGCCTACCATTCAAAGAGTGATGTAGGTTAAAGAAACTTTCTCAGTGAATATAATAATAATTATATATTTAATACTTTTAAGAGTTTGCTTTAAAAGGTGCTTTTTTGTGCTTAATGGTTGTGCATTGATAGATGATTTTATTTGTCTTTATATTTATACTTTAATTAGCCTTTTCTTTTAAAGGCTTATTTTTTGATTAATATCACTTTATATAGCTACTTTATTTATTTAATATTTATTTATTCAGCACTTTTCTACTTATTTTTTAAATTTGTCTTTATATTTCTACTTTTATTAGCCTTTTAATTTATGGATTCTTATATAATTTATTTATTTATCTTTATATTTCTACTTTTATTAGCCTTTTCTTTTATGGATTCTTGTATAATTTATTTATTTATTCATTTATTCTTTATTTATTCTTTTATAGAGTTGTTTTTGTAATTTGGCACTCTCACTACTCCATACCTAAGGGTTAAAAATTCTATTTAGCATGAATATAAATGTGTTCCTTGAGATCTTAGCTGGATCTTTGGTTAACTCCCGGTTGAAGAAGTCTAAACCTCTGCCGTAGAGGAAGAACCGCTCCCGTGAAGTGCGCGCAGAGGCTCGTGCATGCGCGGCTCTTGAAGCTGCGCGGGCACGATACCGGTACACTCGCTGCATGATGGCCGAGGGAGGCGGACCCGAGTCGGGCGGCGCGGCGGACTCCGACTCGGAGCCGGTGGCCGCTCAAATGCCAACACCTTCAACCGAAAGTCAAAAACAGGCCATTGGGTCACTTTTGAAAACAACTTTGAGAAAGGGCGACGAATGGTGAGATTCATTTAACCGCCAACGTTACCAGGGTGATTCAGTTAGCGTTAGCTAGCTAGTGAGAAACAGGAAATGCTAACATGCTAAGGCTAACAAGCTAACGACACCAATGGTTTGCAAGTATGGAAACCGAAAGCTGCTCTGCTACCGATATTTTGGCAAGCTAATACCAAACAAGTTAGCAGGGGAGCGGCTAGCCAGTCTCACTGTGTACTGTCAGTTTTAAAGTGCTTAATTCACAAACAACTGTTACTGCTGGTCGTAAACAACCAAACTATAACGGTCAGCGAGAGGGCTTATTTGTATCACGAGAACTTGGTCGTTATTGCCTGTTGTGTGATAAGTTAAGTGACGTTTGCTGATTTGGAGGCTAGTAACCCGGTAGAATAGGCCCTGTGTTCTGCTGAGGGTGCTCCTGCCAGTCTAACCAGCTCATAGCTAGTTATCAGAAAGAGGACGCGTTGTCAGGAATATTATGTAATACGGTATCTGCTCGAAGGTTTGTGACATCCCTGTCAGAGTAGCCTGACAAGTTTCTTATCCCCCCCAGCCACCCGTGTTAGCCCAGGGAGGCAGGCCTGGGCAGAGTTTAGTCAAATGTATCAGAGAGATGCTTCACAACAACATGTTCACTTTAAAAGCAGTGAAGCTAATTGTCTTCAATGCTGACTGAAAGTGCCATTAGGTGAAGAGAATACTATGGCTATGAACATAAGCTTCAACACTCAATATCTTTAACCATGGTTTTAATTGAACAAGTCAATTTAGATTCCTGCCAAATAAAAGCTAATGTCAATATCTGTCGCTCCGTCTCATGACCATTATGGTTAATGGCAAGTTAAAGTGATCTTCTAAGCACTATTACATAGGTATTGGTGCTAATACTAATGTAATATTGAGAATCATCTGTAGCCCCTGCCAACCTCTGTAACTGGTAGATGAAAGACAATCCACCGGCTACTTACGTTTTGGACAAGCAATGTTTGAGTTATGCTAATTAAGTGCCCATGAAAACACACCATTTAACTGTAGGCGAGCTACCATTATGCTAATCTAACACTGTAGCAAGTCATTGTAGCATCTCGCCAAATGTAAACACTGTCTTATGGAGAAGGTAAAGTAAACAGTTTGCATGTAGCTTTGAATCAGACAGGCCAAACAGATGATGAAGATTTAATTTACACTTTTTTTGTCACTACATTTCATTATTTTTGTTTACCTGTCACAGTGGCTAAGAGTTTGAGCAACTTCACAAAATGCTTTATAAAGATACACACATTTTTCTGGTGGGGAGTTCTAGTTTCCAGCCTCACTACAAATAATTTTACTTGTATTACTGGTGGTGTAACCATAAAAAAGATAAGGAATGATTAGGATAAAGTAATGGCTTGGTCAATCATGATACCTTTAGTCTTGCTGCCATGTGTTTGTCTCTGCCAGCCACCCTCACTTTACACCTCCCACTGTCTTGGTAGACACCTGCTGACCCTTGTTGAAGGTTTCTGTCTTGTAAAGGATTTTTTCCTTTCTCCTGTATCTTAAGTTAATGTTAGTTTGTACTGTAGTCATGATGAATTAATGATTGGTCTTCAGAAATGACACAACAAGGAGTAAGGTATACTCATACTGTAATGTGTCTTGAGAAGCATTTTGCATTAATTGGCATAATGCAAGCGCAACTGATTGATTGAATGCTAAATGATCATATTATGGTGCACCCAGCTGAAGTAGTATCTCATAGTGTTGTTTAAATATCCTGCTGTGTCTTGATAGTCAAGATGACTTCTCTGTCCTCATATCCCACATTTATTTTGACAGGGGTTGCACAAAACACGGTCCATGACAAAAACATCTTACCATGTTAAGACTTGCTAACAAGCCTATTAAGTAAAGGAGATTTCTCACTTGGGATGAGATTAAGTCAAACTAGCTTGCTGTTGCTATATCTGCAAATGCCTTGACGGTTTGGTGTTGCATAATCTTCTGAGTTGAGGTAAGATTGAGTGCACTATCTTGCCAAGCCTTATGCATTTACATCATGTCTTGCCCTGACTCCTGTGCTCCTGCTTTGAAATAAAGGTGCCTCAACCACCAACTTCTAGAAGAGCTTATTTTTTTTTGAAGTTTTAGAGCAATAAACAAAGTTTGTCATTTTTTCCTTATAGGTATCTCATAGACAGCAGGTGGTTCAAACAGTGGAAGAAGTATGTGGGCTTTGACAGCTGGGACATGTACAATGTTGGAGAAAGTAGCCTCTATCCAGGACCAATTGATAACTCTGGACTATTCTCAGGTAAGACTACCGCCTCTGAAGATCTGTTGGGAGTTTGGGGTACAAGATCTGTTTTATTTTATCACACATTTATGTTGTATTTTCTCTCTAAAGACCAGGAGACTCAGGCCCTGAAAGAACATCTTATAGATGAGCTTGACTATGTCCTTGTTCCCACTGAGGCATGGAATAAGCTTGTCAGCTGGTATGGCTGCCTGGATGGACAGAGACCAGTTGTTCGCAAGGTAAAAAATGTTGATTTTATTTTAAAATGATAATTTGGCTAATTTCAGTAGTAAATACATTCCCCACAGCTTGTGAGGTCAGTTCTACCCCTGTAAGGATAGAAGCAGCATGGAAAAAAGGCAGTGGATTGCAGCAAGGGTCTGTGTCATTTAGTGAATGTTGGTGAAAACAAGCTCAATAAACAAACCAGGGTCATTGTAGACGGCTCAGAGCACATTCCAAAACTGTCCTTTTTTGCTAGCAAGTAATTTTGTCTTGGTACTTTTCTGGCACATTGCATGGCATTTGTATCCTTCCACTGTCAAGTAATGTTATAAAGTTGTAATGGGAGTGGGGGGCATGTCGACCCCCCTATGTGCACATTCTTTATAGATATATAATGAAAAAGTATGATATTAGTGAGATGGTAGCACATAGACTCAGCAGGGGTATTGTCCTTGGGTATTTAGTGTGGATGTTAGGTATAATGATTACAAACTAAATTCTGAAAGTTACAGCAGTGTTGCAGTTCAAGAGGGGCCGTGAGAAATGTAGACTGCTAGCTTTTTTTTAATCCAAGTGGTGCTCTGTCCTTATGCATCTTTATTAAGCATCTAAACAAAGAAACATTTATAAGAACCCTTAACATCCTTAAAAACCATCTTCTCTGCAACAGTCACAGATGGTCAGCAGAGGAAAAGGAGACCTTTCAGTAGATAAAACTTTGGGGTGCCCAAGGATATTCTCTTTAAACATTAGCAGAAATAGACAAAAACAAACTGCATCTATTTCAAAAGTTTCCCTAAAAATTGCTATAAATACTGCAGTAGAAAAAATATTGCAATATCATGTTCCCAATGTCATTCAGCCTTAGATGACATGAACCTAAACCAACTGCACTTCAAAATATACTTAAAAAAGTCCTTTAACAACAGATTGTTTTAATATTTGGCTGCTGGGGGTTCTCTTGCTTTTCTAGGTTGTTGAACATGGCATGTTTGTCAAGCACTGTAAGGTGGAGGTGTATTTGCTGGAGCTCAACTTGTGTGAGAATGACAACATGGACAATGTTGTCACCCGTCATTTTAGCAAAGCTGACACTATAGGTAAGCATAGTTTCCATGACCTTTACCAAACTAGACAGATCTGTGATTTGTCACCATTGAATTAGTTTTCTTAAGAAATCCTCCTCTCCTCCCAGACACCATAGAAAAGGAAATGAGGACTCTATTCAACATCCCATCAGAGAAGGAAACCCGGCTGTGGAACAAATACATGAGCAACACCTACGAGCAGCTGAACAAGCCGGACAGCACAGTGCAGGATGCTGGTCTCTTCCAGGGGCAGGTAATGCAGAGCTGTGTTATTCAAATAGCCTTCAGGTCACGTATAGACTCTCCCTCATCCTCGTTTCTTTGAAAGAACATCACTGTGCGTTCAGGAAGGGTGCTTGCTCTGCATACATAATTCATTCACAGTAAATGTGAAAACATAACAGGAACATCAGAGTCAAATGCAGAACAATACACAAGCCCTGCATTAACGTCTACTGTGAATTGTTAAAGATGGTGCACTATTTTTATTGAGACTGTCAGATAACTGAGGTCATGCTTCAGCTGCATTATAGTTCATGCTAAGTATGTCACAGTGCTGTGTCAGTGGGGTAACATAAGGTGGTATTTGGGAGTGTACACAGGAGCGCTTCAAGATGGCGGTTAAGGGAAGAACTTTCTCGGTCGACAAAAACTCCACCAAAACACAAATTGGACTGGATTATATGGCGAATGAAAATGGGTGGAGGTAAAAACAAGAAAACTAACAATCAAGACGAAGAACAGGAAGAAACAAACTGTAACCAAACTGACTTGGGGAGAATGGAGGCTCGCGGTGAGGATGAGGCCTTGACAACAATTCAAGCTATACAAATCTTGAGTAAGGACACACAAGATCTAAAAAAAGAGCTTATGCAGGAACTATCAGACTTTAGAAGCGACTTTAAAAGGGAGTGTTCATGATTTGGTTATCAGCAGATTTTAACATTTCTGCTGATGTACTGTATCAATGTTTGGCAGTGCCTGTTTTAGGCCTGTGCTCAAAATATCTATATGGCAAAATATCGTATCGCACTCCTTTGGGATACGTGTATCGATACGGATTCTACAGAATCGATACGGCCTAAATATTGTGACAGTTGTTGTAAATACACTTTGGGTAATGTTAACAGTGGCACAGTTCAAGGTAGAAGACGAGCTACATAATGAAGCATATGTTCTAAATTTGAACTTAGGTCTACCATCTTTGAGGATCTGAATTTATGTCTCTCAAGTTGTAGAACCACTTAAAACTCATCCTTGTTCTTTTTCTTCTTATAAGAAAAAACTAAACTTGTCAAGAATTTTACTTAAAGCTTAGTCAATGTTCCCAACTTACGTGTATCGGGATACGTATCGTATCGTGGGCTTAGTATCGGGATATGTATCGTATCGTGAAGTTGCTGGAAATACCCAGCCCTAGCCTGTTTGTGGAGTTTTAGACAGAGCCAATAGACCTACTTCACATGAAGTTTCTCCTCTTCTGTCCCATCCTTATTCCTTAATCATTGAATTGAATTGTAATTCTTGTAATAGGGCTGGGCGATATTACCTAATTGCAGTATCACGATTAATTGAAGCTTCTATGTCGATTTCGATTAATGAATGATTATTTTTATACTTACTGGATCAATTTGGTGGTGTTACTGACGGTCATCGAAACAGTCCTCCTGCAGTATTTACACTTAACTTCTTTCTGCTCGATGTCCTCTACACAGAATCCAAAATGTGCCTGAACAACAGAGACGGCATTTTTCTTGGCGACAAAGTCATATGATAGATTGACTCTTTTTTCCTCCGTGTTGGCAGAGCAGTCTTCGCTTTTGACAAAGTAAAGGCAGACTGTATGGAGGGGGCGTGGTCACGTGACTTACACAGGGAAAATAATCAAAATAATTGACATGACTGAATGACTTCAATTAGAAGGTCTAAATGTTGGTTATGATTATTTTTTGATTAATTTCCCAGCCCTACCTTGTAAACAGTACATTAAATGTTTTAACTGTACAGCTGAATAAACGAACATGTAGTGCCTTGAGCTGACGAGTGATTTACTCAAAGGCTGGTCAATAAACGGCTTTTTAAAAAACTTTTCTCCCTAAGAGTTGAAAGTAAAATACTTCACTGCCAGATAAAGATGAATGCTCTGCTCTCTCTGCTTTTTCAAACAAATGAACAAGCGCTGCCAAGTTAGAAAAGTAGAAGAAAACCATCATAATCCCTCAATACCAGCTTCTCATCTGTGTTCATGCAAGCAACATGGAGAAAGTAGAAATGGGGCGTGAAGGCAGAAATATTGCGCTGCGTCATGCAACATCACAAAGCTTTGGACCGCTTTACTTGCAGACACAAAGGGTGCTCTAATATGATTTTGTTGCTGTGACTCGCTTGTGGTGCATTCAATTACACATGGTGTTTTTGTGCTACTTCGAGCACTTTCTCAAGACTGTCTTATAGAACCATCCACAAACCTGTTTTAATTAGGATAATTTATATTTAAAGACATTTTTAGCCCCATTAAAAAAAAAGTGTTATTCACGTGTACCTACCTGCGTGTTGTTTCAGTTCTGTAGCCCCTAAAGATGCAGCTGAAGCTTGTTTTTATTATTACTCCCAACTTCCACGTAGACTTGTCTGAGCAATTTCTACTAAGGAAATTGATGAGCTTTAAAAGCATCACATTTCTGTACCATTTTATCAAATGAACTGAAACAGTACAGTTGTTAGTTCTTAAGTTCTTGTGCCCCTTACAATTAGCCACATCACTTACTGTCTCATAACTGCTGACAGTGGATCACAAGCAGAGAAGTCTTGCATCACAGCAGTTGCAGCTGATGTCTCATTGTAAAGGGCTGGCAGCACAATAAGCAGTTAAATTCAGGCCTGTGGTGCGATATCTCTGACATGAAGGTATGGCGCTCCACTTGGCCCTCATTCAAATTGTCATCCCACAGGTGCTTGTGATCGAGCGGAAGAATGAGGATGGCACGTGGCCCAGACAAGCCTCACACCCCAAGTAAGCAGTCGCTCTGTTCTCTGTCTTTCAGGAAAATGATCAATATTGCATAATCTAAAGCATTTATTTGACATTCTGTGTAAATATTTACATCATAAACCATCAAATGAAAAAAGGTAGTTGATTTTCATGGACATAACCTTAAAAAATGGGTTCACTCTTCCTCAACAGATCCAGTACAACTCCATCAAGGAACTTCACTACCTCCCCAAAACTGTCCTCCAACTCGTCAGCCAGCATCTCCTCAACAGTCACAAATGGAGACAGCAGCCCCGGCTACACACTCAACAACAGCACCACCTCTGGCAACAGGCAAGACTTCCTGTCTGTTTTTTTCCCTTTTGTTTCTCCATAAATGAAACAAAAGTGCTTAACCCCAGCTTTAGTCTTGTTGTAACTTGGGACTTGCATTCTTTTCTTTTCCAGTTGGTTTGGAATAAACATTTAGTAGCCAGTCATTCAGCAACTTAAGTGCTCTTCTGATCACTCTCTTGTCCAGGTTTTCCTTTTAACATAGTTTATCTGCCCAAAGCATAATATTTACAAAAGTAATCTTATAGAGTTACATCAGTTCAACAAAGTCCCTGGTTAAAAGATGAGGTCCTCTTGAAAGGAACAGAAAGATAGAACAAAGAATCAGCTCTCTCTTTCACTCTGCAGAACTGCTATGTTGTACTTCTACTTGTCTTTTCCCACTTCTGCTTTCCATTGTTCAAATGTTTGTCTACTTTTTCCTCTGTATGCAACTCGGAACTGTTTGTTTACCAGTGTAGGCCAGCTATGAAAGCCAGTTAGCCTCTTTCAAATCTGAAGATACATGTTCACACAAGAGTGCTGCGTCAGCTTATTATTTAAAGGAACATATAATAAAAGAACGCTCTGTTCCAGTTCAGGGGCTACAGGAGTCCAGTGTCATGATAACAGGAAATAAGAGTGTTGTGCCCCTCTGGTCCCCAATTGTTCTTCATGAAGTTCACCGCTACCTAGGGCCCATATGTTGTTTTTTATTTATTGCACGAGAAGTGTAGTTTGATTAAACAGGGATTTTCCTCCAGTTTTTAGTTTCTTTATGGATCATTTTGTTCAACTCAGTCCTCTTAAGACAAAAAATGCACATGGGATGAGGATGATGATTTTTTATGACAGCTCAAACATAAAACATACTCAAAAGAGGTGGGTTTAATTGTGCGTTTGAAGTATTAGAAAGCAATTATAAGTTACAGATGTTTCAAAATCTTCAGACATTAAAGTAAGGCTTGAACATTTCCAAAGTTATAAAGTATTTAATTTTAGGAAAATGATGGAAGTTAGGGCTTCATAAAGAATGCAGAAAACAGACACACTTTTGTGTTCATGTGTTCAGAATGTTAATACAGAAGTGCTTTTAGGATTAGGTACTGACTTTGTGAAAAGGCTTTTAATACCAATGGCTTTTAAAGTTCTTTTGACTGATTTGACCACCAAGAGAGGCAATAAAGTAGTCAAAGTGGTAGGAATATTTACTTTCAGCTTTTAACAGTAGGCCAAGTACAAGTGAACAATTGTTTGTTTTCCAGTTTTTGTTGTACAATTGTGTAGATGAGTATCCATTGCTTAGAGGCATTTGGCTTGAGATAAACTTCATATTTGTCCTTGTGTTTGTGTCCATGGGCATTATGAGCACTCTTGTGAATTTACTTGATTTTATTTGGCTCATGTTACTGGAGAATACAACCAGAAGCCGCATCAGAGAGCTCAGGCCATACAGAACTGCCTGTTGTGTAAGATGTATACATCAGACATGCATTGACTGTAGGAAGAATTGAAGAAAGCCATGTGAAGTCAGTCAATTGATTATCAGAAGGGCTTTGGATGGCTTCTTAGGTCTGTCTGGCGATGCAGCCATTCTGTAAACCCCCTCTCAACCCAACTTTGGATCAACCTACTTAGGCATGTTTAAGACTGAACTAAAGTTAGTTTGACCAATAGCAAAACAGAGCAGGCTTATAACCATAGCAGTCATGGCTCTAACTATCCAAATCCAGAACTCTCGTCCAGTGATGGTCATCAGATAAATAAAAATATAGACCAAAGCCATTTGTTGAATCAGCCGAAGAAATCAACATATTTGTTTAAAAAGTGGATATTTATGTGGGTACTGCATTTTTGTGGTATGATTTAACATTATTGACTTTTCCCAGCCAAGATGCATTAGGTTACAACATAACAGGTTTTGTCTTTTGCAGGTTGGGAGGCTTTAATTCATATAGCTCGTCTTACAACTACAGAGAGTCCCAGTCACAGCCTGGATTATGTGGCCTCAGTAACTTGGGGAACACGTGCTTCATGAACTCTGCCCTCCAGGTGATTAAAAAAAAATCTTGTCACAGTTTATTTTGAAATAAGATCTTTTTCACCTTATTAAATAAACCACTTTTCATTTGTCTCCTTCCAGTGCCTGAGCAATGCATCTCCACTAACAGAATACTTCCTAGAAGACCAATATGAGGCAGAGATTAACCGAGAGAATCCTCTGGGAATGAGGGGCGAGATTGCAGAGGCTTACGCCGATCTAGTAAAACAGATGTGGCTGAGCCGTAGCAGCTATGTGGCTCCACGCAGCTTTAAAGTGAGTTATGTCCAACAACTTTGTGAGGTGTGAATGTACTAAAAAACAGACAATTCCATATTTGCAGAGACCGGGCTATGCAAGCTCTTTTTTGTTTGCTTGTTTTTAGACCCAGGTGGGACGCTTTGCCCCCCAGTTTTCAGGCTATCAACAGCAGGACTCACAGGAGCTGTTGGCCTTCCTGCTGGATGGGCTCCATGAAGACCTGAACCGCGTCAAGAAGAAGCCTTACCTGGCCCTGAGGGATGCAGAGGGCCGACCGGATGAGGCATGTTTGAAATTTCTTCCTGAAATATTTGTTAAAGAAGACAGAACACTTACCAGGTTAACATGCACGCTGAACTGAAAACAGGCATGCACCACTGACATCTCACAAATAAAACATTTCCATTGTCAAATGACCCTAATGCTTGAAATAACACCCAGAGTACCCATGAAGTGTATTACTTATTTATTTTCAGTGGGCACAGTATATATTTTCTTAAGGGTACAGAGTGAACAACAGGAAAAAAAAACAATTGTGTCTATTCACCCCTCAGCTCATCCAGAGGAGTGCTACCTGAATGTACGTGTAAAGATTAATTGAATATTCTTGGTGTGCAAAAAACTAGATCTTAGGTGCCAAATATTTTCAAATTTCATAAGTGTGTTTTTGATCAAATAAATTCTCTCCCTGAATGAAGTGTCTCCATTTGCAGTTTAATGGTAAGCACTGTTTTTAAAATGAGTTCTTATGGCTGAGCAGCTTCCAAACAGCTCAGCTTTTCTGATGCTACAAAGGTGATTAATAGTTGATCAGGCTTAATCCTAAGCTCCAGAATCCTTGAGAGAAAAAAAATTGAGCTTTCTGGTCTTTTTTTGTTGATATAAATTGATTTTTTTTATTGATACAAATTAACATGTTTTCTCTGTTAATGTGTTGTTCAAAATTATTTTGAAATGCATTTTAAATAGTTTTGTGGCTGTGTACTCTAATTTCAAGGTGCATTTACTTTTCTGAAAGCTAAAACTTGAAGTTCAACTTTTTGACTTTCTGTTAGTCTACTTCTATGGCTTGATAAGTTTAAACATGGTTAGAAACTGTTTTCATTCCCTGCTGGCTTGCCAGAGATTTAAATCTGTGTCTGATCAAAAAAATCTGTTGCCATTTTCAGATCGTTGCCAAGGAAGCCTGGACGAACCACCGCTTGCGCAATGACTCCATCATAGTCGATATTTTCCACGGCCTCTTCAAATCCACGTTGGTGTGTCCGGAGTGCTCCAAGGTGTCTGTGACATTTGACCCATTCTGCTAC
This sequence comes from Scarus forsteni, assembly GCA_036419115.1. NCBI lineage: Eukaryota > Metazoa > Chordata > Actinopteri > Labriformes > Labridae > Scarus > Scarus forsteni. The sequence continues at coordinate 29,029,047 of JAZDUH010000152.1, forward strand.
CTCACACTGCCTCTGCCCATGAAGAAGGACCGAACGATGGAGGTGTTTCTGGTGCGATCAGACCCTCAGTCTCGACCAACACAGGTGAGGTGGAATTTAAGCGCAGAGGCTTCGCTCTTGACTATGACCACAATATGCACATCATGCACACTAATATTAAATGACAAAACAGTATCTGTTTATCCAATTAATGGTGACAGAGGGGGCTTTGTTCCTGCTATTGACAATTTATAGAATAAAAGACAACACAGTTCTATCCGTGGTTTATGGAGTAACATAAAACATTCTTGTCTTTGTCTCACAGTATCGAGTGGTGGTCCCTAAACTTGGCACAGTGTCAGATCTGTGCGGCGCCTTGTCCAAACTCTGTGGTTTCCCTCCAGAAAATGTAAGAAATTAATGCAGCTTATCCTCAACTTAAATATATCACTTTAGAAGGTATCTTTTAGTCAAATCATGGAAATCAAAGTCATTAACTTGGGCTTCTTTTTAGATGGTGGTAGCTGACGTGTACAATCATAGATTTCATAAGATTTACAGACGAGATGATGGCCTCAACCAAATCATGGAAAAAGATGACATCTTTGTGTAAGTCTTGATGATATATTTGATACTCAGTTAATCTGGTTCTTGTTTAATCGAAAGCTTTAACATTAACTTGTCTGCTGTTGCTCTTTCCAGTTACGAGGTACAGGAAGAGGACAGTGAGAGGATGAACCTGCCCGTGTACTTCAGGGAGCGCCACTCCAAACATGCTGGAGGCTCTGCGAGCACCATGCTGTTTGGTCAGCCTTTACTCATCACCGTGCCCCGACACAACCTCGTTGCAGACGTTCTCTATGAAAAGATCCTTGAGAGGATCGGGTAAGGACTGCATGGCAGAGCAGGGAAAAGTGTGTGGCTCATATGGGAAAAGATAAAGTGAAGGCAGCCGAGAGGAACAAATCCAGACAGAGTTTAATTAAAGTTTGTCGAAGCCGGAGTGAGTTTTCACTTGAAGTAATCGGCTCTGTTCTCTGTTATGCAGACGCTATGTAAAGCAATCCCAGGGCCCTAACATTGAAAGCAGGGCCTCAGCCTCAGCCACCTTCACCAGCTGCAGCCAGGCTCCAGAATGTTCCACATCATCCAGCCTGGGAGGCTGCGGTAGCCCCTTGTCAGATGGGGCGTCCTGTAGTGCCAGCTCCAGCAACGGCAGCAACCACTCAGGGACCTGCAATGAAACCAATGGGCTTTATGATGGTAGGTAGCAAAATTCTTTCTCTTTGGTCACAGTATGGTTAATGAAGACAAAGTCATTGAAGTGCTGTTACCTGATGTGCTAACTGTATTTGTCACAATAAAAATATGAAAATACCATACAATACAAAAAAGTCTCAACCTTCAATATGAACTCCAACCCAGAACTGTTGAGTTTTGTTATGTTTAATTTCTGTTTAGCACATTAGAAATGGTCGCACACATCAGAATTACACATAGCTGTGATAGTGAATGAATGATATGAAATGCAAAATGTTAGAGGTCCCATGTCCTGGTATGTATTACTGTTGACACCATTGGGTGTTTATTAAGCAAGGGTTTGATTGAGCTGAATTAAAAAAAAAGACATTTGCCCATATGAAGTAGTTCTATGAGCAAGACAACATAGTCTTTGGTCTGCCTCTCCTCCTCTGAACAGCCCTTGTAGCCCTGAAGTGGCTGATCCCATCTGCCCCAAAAGAACTGCCAGTGTGATGCCCCATTACAGCTGTGCCAGAAAATCAAGCCAATTGGCTTAGAACAGCGACCCCGGTGCAGAGCGTAGATTTTAGAAAGAGAAGACAGGGCTGCTGAAAATGTGTTGCTGAATTTTGCTAAACTGACTGATAACCACAGTCCGACAAGCAGAGTGGCCTGGACCCGCTTGAGGAAGCCTCTAAAGTGACATCAAGTCAAATTTATCATTTCAGACACAGTGACAATATGAGTAGATCAGCAGCACTCAATTTGTAAAAAGTGGAAGTTGTTTTGAATATAAGTGATGTGTAAACATCCTCTCACATACATTAAAATTAAATGTATGTATCCAAGTCAGGGTAAAATATGACCACTTTTGAGAACCAAGGGGAATCACCTTCTATTTGAAACATACATTAGCTATGTGTATGTTTTGAAGGCACTTAGCTAAACTTACTTAACCACTTTGATTCAAAGAGTAAGTTCTGAAGTCTGTAACAGCCATGCTGATTGCAAAAAGAGGAACCTTTTTTCAGCTGCTATCAAACAAATTTCTACACAGGTTTTAGGCTTACAGGATGCCTGCAGGGTTTTCAGAAGTTGGGCTATTGATGAAGCAAAAGTCAAGGCCTTTAAAAAAGTGTTGAAGTCTTAAATTCAAAGTTAAATAGTTTTTTTTCTAAGTTTTACCAATAATACCACTAGTACTAAGAAATGCTGACAATCATAAATCGGGATGTATTTCATTGAGAGGCACAACATTTTTAGATATTCTGTTTACTAGTTTGATCCTGACATAATGTTTTTTTCTCGACTTAATTGTGTTTCTTTTGCAGGTGAGGAAGAGGCAATGGACCACCAGGTGAGTCCAGAGCCAGAGAACGGACAGTCTGAAGAGGAGGAGACCTCTGACTTGGAAAATTGGTCGAAAGGAGACGCAGCCAAGCAGGGCTCTTCACCAGCTAAACTGTTCACCTTCAGCATCGTGAACTCGTACGGAACAGCCAACATCAGCCCACTGCCTTGTGATGGAAATGTCCTCAAGCTCAATCGTCAGTATTGATCACATCACATGGAAATATCTCGTAATTCTACTCCTGTAAAACCACTCTGTGCTGATGTGGTCCTCTTCCCTCCTCTTTTCCCCGCAGCACATTCAACAGTGGCGATTGACTGGGACACGGAGTCAAAGAAAATGTGTTATGATGAACAGGAAGCAGAGGTCAGTGGGCCACTTCTCATCCGATATTCCCCTGACAGGATGTGAGAGTGGTTTGTTTATTTCTGTGTTAATGTTTTGTTTAGGCCTATGAGAAACACGAGAGCATGCTTCAGCCCCAAAAGAAGAAGGCCACTGTGGCTCTGAGGGAATGCATCGAGCTCTTCACAACCATGGAGACACTTGGAGAACACGATCCATGGTAAGAGAGAGTTAGTACTAAACCTAGAAATGCAAAGTCAAACATCTGTTGTTCCAAAAGTTTTCACTTAATGTGTCCTTTTTTCTGAAGGTATTGTCCAACATGTAAGAAACACCAACAGGCCACAAAAAAGTTTGACTTGTGGTCGCTGCCTCGCATTCTTGTAGTTCACCTAAAGCGTTTCTCCTATAACCGGTGTTGGAGGGACAAGCTGGACACCGTGGTGGACTTTCCCATCAGGTATGCTAGCAGTTAGACTTGTTCACAGAAGCAAGAAGTGGTATTTGTTGTTAGGCATTCACTGTGAACATTGTAGA